>BMAV01011262.1:0-36217 GCA_019973955.1 Trichonephila inaurata madagascariensis
TACCCTGTAAAAGTCTGTCCACCCCCGGTATAGAGTATCATTTGAATAAGCGATAAAAATATGTAAGTTAACGAAATTGGTATATTCTGGGGAATGAATGTTTCCAATAACATTTACATATCAAGGAGCTATAGCTATTGAAGATATAAAATTGTCATAGTAGAAATATATTATTTAATTCGACTTATGTCTCTGAAAGAAAGCTTTGTTTCAATGATTATTAGAATGTTAAATTCGTAAATTTTTCCTAAGAGGATTATCAAAACATTCAATTGTCTTATACCATATCTGCACTACGTTTCGAAACTCTTATTAAATATATTTATTGATACATTGAATAAAAACCGTTTCAATATTTCACAAATTTTAAAGAGGTTATAGAAAATAACATTTAAATGGTTTGATTAATTGGAGCAATTTTTTGTTTGGTGTATTTTTTACAGAAAAATTTATTGACCTTTCCTAACGGTTTGAATTGAATTTAATGTAAAAAGGTTTTTGGAATAACTTCTGGCTACATGAAAAGTTTAAATACGTAAATGACGATAAGTGGTAGAATTCTGAGTCTTGAATTAAGAAATAAAACTTAACAAGCGTCTTAAGTTATAAACTCATAACTAAAAATTTTTAGTGAATGATGTTTTTTGAAAAATGTATAAAAACTGGCTCATGAATATAAATTCTCATAAACCACTAAAATACTTTTTTAAAAAATCCTAATGGCAGATTATGAACAATTACAGCAAATATAAAGAAGAAAAAAAGTACAAAAAAATTTGAAACAGTTTATCAATTTAACATATCTGTAGTTTCTCAGTAACGCTCGGCGAGAAACGTCTTGCGCAGAGCAGGACTGTGTAGAAACTGTGCGGAGTTTATGACCTCTCTGTAGCTGCACAGAGTGCATATCGGGGAAGGAACAACTTTGATTCTATATAGATGGTTTCGCAGGCAGTCATGTCCGAAGGTTAGGCGGAATTCAGCGGCCCCTCTACGCCTTGGGTCATTACGCAAATTCATGATACCATCCCTCCAAGATTTGTGGGAAACATGGTTGTAGAGGTCTTCCTGAGCAAGGGTTTTGATGGATCTTTTAATAAGATTTTTGATGGAATGGAAGGACATAGGATGAGAAACTAACACCATTTTTCAATTACTATTATTAGCTCGATCTCTCTACATATTTATATATTTATTTATCTTGTTCAAATGTTCAATCGTCAATAAAATATTTTCTATTTATCCAATTAAGTTGAAATAATTTTTTTTAAAACTTGTAGTGGAGGACACTTGATGTTAATATAGTTTTCAAATGTTAATTAATTAATTAAATTTAATTTAATTAATTACCGGTTTCTGATACCAACTTAGACTCGTCTTTTTTGTTGTAACAATGTAAATGTTAAAACAAAGACAAAAGTTGGCGTTTTCAGCCAAATTAGCTAAACCGGGTGTGCATTGTTACAACAATGCAGACAAATCATGCTCTTTTTTCAATGACTACTATTAGTTCACTCTCCTATATATATATATATATATATATATACTCATTTGATTTTAACATTATAAAAATGCCTTTTTGGGGTAGTAACCCACATCTATCAATGTTTAGAAATATTATCTTAAATTTTATTAAAAGAAACAATGATTTAGTTACTGATAACATTTTAAAACAAAGTAATTTTGTGAATTTTGCAATAATTGTTTAGAATGCAATTATCCAAGTAAATTTATTTATAAATATATTTCTATTTCTAATTAAATATATTTTTATCTTAGTTCATTTTTTATTTAAAATTCCTTTTATTTAGTTTATTTTAAAAAAATATTTTAAAAACAAAAAAAATTTTAAGCGCTTATTTTAATTGCAATATATCGATTAGTATATAATCAACCAAGTTTATTTACTTTGTAATATATTTCTATTTGATTTTATCTATTCTTAACTTTGTTCATTATCGTTTTAAATCTTCTTTTATTTAATTTATTTTTAAAAAAATCTTAGTGGTTTGTTTAATTGCAAAATAAATATCCAGGTGGCGCCAAGAGTTTTCCTTCTCGAATAGTCGTCTCAATAGCATTCGTCATTTTACGTCATTTCGCGTTGGGAGCTTATAGTGGAAGGTTGAATTTTCGATCTCCAGTAATTATTTTACACGTAAGTTTTATTATTATTATTATTATTATTATATTATTCCTCTCCTTGAGACATTCATTATTGTTCTCTTTTCTTAGCTGCATTTTAATATATTAACAGTTTTTCTTCCACGTGTTGTATTAAGCTTAACTTTTTAACTTGGTGTATTTTTCCCCCTATTATATCAAAAGTTTCTGCTGTACGGGGAAGGTTGGATTCATAAAGCATTGCTCCCCAAACCTGGCCTATTTCAGTGACGCTTTGAAATCATAATAGGCCCCCAGTTTGTCAAAAGTTTTTTTTGTATCTCTTTTGTTGTGTCAGGTAAATTCCCAATTTTTTCCTTTTAGCACTGTAGGTTCTATTACTTTTTACTTTTTATATTTATATATATATATATATATATTTTTTTTTCTTCAAATTTTTTCAATTTTTTTAAAAATATTTTCCCTTTCCATCCTTCTAGTAGAATTGACTAAAAAAATTTTTTTTATATTACTTGTTAGGCGGAAGTCAACTTTTCATTACCGGGAACTCCACAGTACAAAAACCCCACTGAAGGACTATGTTTTCCCAATTGATACAGGTTTTAAGATCATGACAAAATCCGCCCTTTGTCATGGGATTGTTATCAGAAACGATACCAACAGACCAGATTTTTGAATCGCTGGATAACAGCTCATAAACCAATAAACAGCTGAAATAAAATCCCTTAAAAATTTTATGAAGAATCATTCGAATATTTTTTTCCTAATTTCCCTCTTTTAATTAATGTTTGGGAGGATATGGATAGAGTTTAGGCATATACACAAACTCAACCTTTTTGTGAATATACCCAGGTTTTTTTTCGCTTAATCTTTAAAAACACAAATTTTTATATTTTTTTAAAACTTCAAGTAAATCCTTTGTAAACTTAGAAATTACATAAAAAAAACCCTAAATATCTTTTTTTATTTTTTAAAAAATTTTTTTTGGGATAAATCTTAACGTTACTACAGAAAACAATAATAAAAAAAGCAACTAATAACATAAAGCTTTCATCGGGCTTTTTTTTTTTTTTCAAAAAACAGGAAATCTAACGAAAATTATGAAATTTTTTTTTAATAGTTGTTTTAATACATAAATTATTTTTTTTTAAAAATACGGTTTTTAAAAACTTCTGTTAATATTTATACTATATAATATGTTCTTTTTAAAAATATCTTTAAAATAATTTTATACATATGTACAATTGTTTGTTTTATTACATAGTTTCAAATTTAAATGTGTTAGAAAAAAATTTCTCTTCGTGTACTTTGAGAATTTTTTCCTACCCTTTTGATTATTCAGAGATTTTCTTCCGTTCCATCAACTTCGAATTATCAAGAATCGACTGTGTATGCATTCCTTTATGATGCCTATAATCGAACATTGTACGAAATGGAGTTCAAGACAAACCTTGTATTAATTTGTTAACATTTTTATATATGCTCTGCGCAAGTGAAAAAACGCATTAGTCACTAATTGTTTTAACTATCCTTACTTCAACCTGTTTAATAATGGGATCATTATCTCACCTTTTCAGAGAATTTAACATTAAGTGTAAAAAAGAAAGTTGTATTAATTAATGAAGATATTTATATTCATTGCCTTCTTGAAGAAATTAAAAAATAATAAATTAATAAAACACAGCTTGGGGAAGTGTATGCTTTTGTTAAATTATTTTTTGGGATCTTCGACATTAAAAGGTTTTGACCCTTTTTATGCTATTTGCCTTGGATATTCAAGGATTGGAGAGGTTGTTTCCCCCCTGGTTTATCCCATCGAACACGTAAATGGAACACTTTCCCTTTGGAGTTAATTGCAGCTGGAAGACCAGTTTAAACGCCGTCGATGACCTCAAAAGGTTAGGTGCAAGTGTGGGTTCGGTTACCAAAGATTAGGGGACCCTGGAAAACAGTATAAAACCGATGCGGGGTTGTGTAGCTCAGAGCAGTCTACACCCTGTTAGACATGTTTTTCTCAAACTTACAGGGTGGGGATCAGCTGCTTTGGACAAGATCAGTCCTTATTTAGGATTCAGGTTGTGCCCATTTTTTTTTTCCCTTACTTGATTTTAATCGGTGATTTTTTTGGGGGTTTGGTTTGATTTGATTTGATGGTTTTTCTTTCATTGCAAAAAACCCATTTGTTCCTTCCATTGTTTTCACCATAGTAGCAATTTTAAGCAATGTCAAATATTTCAATGTACATGCACATACCAGCAAATTTTTCACTAAATATTATATAAATAAAATTGAGCAAAGATAATTTTTTTTAATAATCCATACAGGCAAGATAATTCAAAAGATTGAAGGGATAAAATTAGCCCTTTTTTAGACAAATGCTCTATCTTGAAATGCCAATTTGACAACACGTTTATTTTAAAAAGAATTTAAAAGGGGGCCAGGATGTTGCATTGCAAAAATTTAAATTACCATTTTTTTTAAAAATTCGTTCAGTAAATAAAACATGATAATATTTCATTTCATTTTTTAAAAAAAACATCCCTTTTGCTCAAAGTTATACTAAAAAAAATGAAATTTTATTTTGAAGAGATATTTAAAAAAAAGTGATACGTATCACATTCTTTCCCGCATTTTAAAAAAACTTGTTTTTTTTGTATCCTATACATAAACTTAGGATTAAGCATATTTTTCAAAAAAGAAAACAGAACCCATTTATTTAAATTTAAATCAGGTATATTTTTAAAAATGTGTTTTTTGCATTGATGTTTTATTCGTTTTCGAACTTTTAAAGAGGCAGCACAAATCAACGGAAAATTTCGGAATTCAGTGGGATTTCAGTTTTTTTTTAAAAATTATCAATTGATGAAAAATACAAAAATTTACGAAAAAAAAATGTAAATATATATATGACACAAAATATGTTTTTTTCTTTTTTTATTTTTTATTCCTGCAAATTAAAAAAAACATTGATTTTTTTTTATTAGCTTGTTTTTTACTTTTTTTTAAATTTTTATTTGCAATATTTCTCTAGAAATATTTTCTGATTTTTTTTGGGGCATTTAGGTTTTTTAACAAATCTCTTAAAAAATTTTTTAAAAATTTTTAATTTTTTTTTTTTTAAAATTTAAAAGAATTTTTTAATACCATACAATAAAAAAGTCAAATACCTCGTTTCTCGTTATATCTAAATAATGCGTTTATTGAGAATATAATGCTCATATGTAATTTATTTAAGCAAAGGTTTTCGTCTTCCTCCATTTTTTATTATTGTTTTAAATGGTCCCATACCCAAATTGATAATCTCAGCACTGGGTTTTTTTTATTTAATGTTCCACGAGAGGTCAAAAATTCTTTTCTTCATATTTTTTTCTGATAGAAAAAGAAATACCCACATTCAAATAATGCATAGTTTCTACGTTCTGTGGTAAATTATTCTGAAAAGTTTCTAAGTTGTGTAAAAAGGTAATAAAAGTCCTGTTAAAAGAATTTGTACTAGAAAAATGTAACAATTTCGAATACGAAATTGTTTATGTATTCAATTAAAGAGTTTCTTTTCTTTTTTTTTTTTTTTTTTTTTTGGAGGGGGCTTAATGTATGATTTTACTACATTGGTGCTACTTTGGTGTTAAAAAGAAAATTTGCATATTTTGTCGAATTCCTTGAAAAACTTGAACAAAATGTAAAAAATACTGCTTCGAAACAAAGATGCAAATATTCACACCTAATGCATAAGCGTGTATTTTTTTGAGTGTAATTGTAAAAAACAGGATGTAAAAAAGAGCTGTCCCAAAACCCGTATTTTGTTCGTTCCCAACTTCGCCAAATTTTTTCTCTCTTGATGATTTTTTTTTTCATAATGCATATAAAAAAATTGAAGGGGTCATAGAAGTTTCTTTCAAAAGAAAAGCAATTCCCCGTCAGTAAAATTCTTTATTGAAAGTAGCATAAATACTCCTTTAAAACAATTTCGTTATTGCCTTGTTATGAGACATGTTTATTTTAATGCTTTCGAACTGAATTAAACTGTTTTAAATTGCTCATTTAAGATTTTTTTTTTTATTATATTTAAAATAAAATAAGCTTAAATACGCAATTCTGACGGAACCTAAATTTGGCTGCAGTCAAGTGGGGGAAACGACACAAGAGCTAAACTCCACTCTCCAAATTTTATCATAAAAAGGAAAGGATTTTGAACAAAAAAGTTTTTTGTTGTTTTTCTTTTGCCACCGATCGACAGAAACATCAAGATCAAGCCTACGAAATACCCGGGGCAAAGGGTAAGATTTTACCCCCCGTCATTCGAACACCATGGGGTGACAGTACACACACACATTTCGGTTCGATTACAACTCAACATTGAGCGAACATCCTGGGGTGGTCAGGACTTCCCATCTTTTCCCCCTTCCACCAACCCCCACGAGAGGACTTTGGGCTTAGGGGCTATTTAGGTAAAACATCCCCAAAAGACTACACATTTAGAAAAATCCGTGCCTTCTCCGGGATTCAAACCCAGGCCCTAAGGCCCAGCAGTCGGCGTCGCTAACCACTATAAGGCTGGCGACGGAAGCGATCTGTTTGATTAGATTTTAATTTACTATGAAGCCCCCGAGGGCTGTTGGTGACAGATCTCGTAACAAGTATTTGTCCAAGGAAGGTATTAATAAACAAATATATAAACAATGTAAATAATACTAATGTAAATAAACTTAATACTAATAAACAAATAAAAATTCACGACAAAATGATGTACAAATCGTAATGTGTGGCTTAATTCCATCGAATCAACAAAATGCACACAACCCAGTTTCAACCACCCCGGATGGAGAGGCAAACATGGCGGCCATTGATGTTGACGCGTCATTTCAATCGCTTGAATATTGCCAAAAAGTTTAAAAAAGGTTGAATTGTGCCCGGAAACCCAAGAAAAAAGTTACGTGAAGATGGGGAACTGCTTTGGGTAAGTTGAAATCTTTATTTCAAACGCTTACGATGGATCTGTGATTTAAAAATAGTGATGTTGTCTCGGCGTCGTTTGAAAACCCTCTTATGCTAGTATCTGGGCCCTCTATCTTTGAGAATGCAAATCACTCTTTTGAATAACGTTATTGTCTGTGCCAATGAAAATAATTTTACATCTGAGGAGGTGCGACAAATAATCAGAACGGAGAAATCCAAAAAAAAAAAAGTAGGGGGAAAAAAAATGAGAACTATTAATAAAAACCTTTTTGCTAGTACAATTTTGTACTAAGGAGGATAAAGACAGATTTTTTTAAAAGCGATAAAAGGAAAAACAAATACTCTTCAAGTGTCTTCTCCGAGGAAGAAAACAAATTTCTTTTGAAAAATCTCCCAAAAGAAAAAGTGACCATGAAGTTTCCAGCTTTTTAAAGACAAAATCCGGTTTGGGAAAAGAAAGTACAGTTATGGGAGGAAACAAAAATTCGTTTCACCCTTAAAAAATTGAAAACTCTCGGCATTTGGTTTTGAAAAGTAACCTGTCGAAATTTGTGCCTTTAAAATGAAGTTCCTGAGAAACGGAACGTTTGCAAAATCAAACTTTTGCCTTAACCCTGTTTTAAGTGCTGGTTTTTCACCATAAAAAGGGCTGATTTCAAAAAGGCTTGTGCTGTTTCAAATGTGCTGGAGAACACAAGAGTAGTGAATGCAATCTCTCTACCGGTTTTTCGTAAAGTTATAAGATTTAATAAGAAAACAAGAGATCCCAATAAAAAGGGTTAATTAAATCCAAAACCTTTTTCTAGCTGCTGCAAAAGCCTAATTTATGGAGAAACTTGTTTCTGACAAATTATGAAATTTTTTTTCTCAACCGCATTTACGTATTTTACGCTTAATTTGCATAAAACGAAAAATGCTACACACATTATTTTGAATATGGAAGTGAAATATTGATATCGCTTTAGTGCAAGAACCTCATTCATACAATGGATCTCTTCCTGGATTTCCATCGTCTTACCTTTCTTTAGTCATTCTTTTGATATAATTAAAGCAAATTATTGTCAGAAATAGAAATATTCCCAAATTTTTGGGTTAAATTCCTTGATTACAATATGGTGACAGTGCGTTTGAACATTAATAGAATAACCCATTTGTTTGTATCTTATTATTTCGAACCCTCCCCGAATATTGATTTTGATTTACAAAAATTTAAACCCGATTTTTTCCAACGTGCCCATAAACAGACTGGTCTGGTCATGGACCCAAAATAAATCTGAAACGTGGTTCAGTCCCCCTTTCCGACTCTAAGACCCAAGCTCGTGAATTTTTAGGCCCTAACCTCTTTTCGTAAAAGAAGATTGCGGTCCCACATTTTTCCCCCCGAGGATCTGCCCATTGATGTAACTGCAGTGGGGAAAGGATTTACTGGGAAAATGTTTTTGTTGGCATTTGCCTGCTTATATTCTCTCTCGCCACAAAGCAATTGAATTTGATATTGCCTAAATTCCATTTTTTCCCTCAAATGATGGTGACAGTTGTATCTTTAATCTGAAAAAACGAACTGGAAACTCTTTTTTTGACTCATCTAAATACTTGCTGTCAAGTATTGTGATCTCTTTTCTCCCCCAAAATCCAGAATCTCTAAAGATCTTGCAAAAGGGAAATAATTTCTATTTTCAAAATTCTTTCAAAATGTCCATCCCAAAAAAAAAGCAGGGGGAAAGCCAGTGTTTTCTTGGTGGACAACAGAAATTGGTTGCATGGAAAACACGTTAATCTTTTCAAGCGGAGATTCCAGAGATGTAAAAAAGTCATTAAAAAAAATTTTTAAGAGGAAATTCAGGGTTAAGAACCAATTATAATCTTAAACTTTTGAAAGCCAAAAAAAGCTCATGGGAAATTTTTTGGGTGAAATTAATGTAAACAATGTGTGGAAAAAAATACTTTTGGGTCAAACAGCAGTTTCAGAAAAAAGTTGAACTCAGTGGAATTGTCTTCCGTGGGCTGTGACTAATTCTTTTTAAAAGACAAAATGAGGTTTCTTCCATTCTTTTCCTGATGATTGTGAAATGATGATGATATTTTCATGGGAAAAACGGAATGACGCTCTTATCAATACAACGTGGATGACCGCCTTTACCCATCCCTGAAATTTATGCTGTTTTAAAATAAATTAAGTTAAAAAAACACCTGGCCCCGCTCTATTCTAACAAGTTGTCAAGAAAATTCGAAATTTCCCTGATCTTTTTCCCCAATAGTTTTAACTCATGTCTTGACTCAAAACTTTTTTTCGCTGTTGGAAAAAAAACTAGGGTTATCCTAATTCAAAGTCCATGATGTCCGTGTTCCTAATTTGCAACCTAAAGGTGTATCGGTTTTCTGTCAACTTTTTGGGAAATGTTTTTGAAAGGCTCATTATCAACAGGAAAACCTGGCGTTTATAAAAGATAATTATTTCAATAAAAACCAATTTGGTTTTATGCCTCAAAATTACTGGGACGCTTGGTGAAACTTTAAAGAAATTGTTTTAAAAAAGGAAAAAAAACCTTCATACAATCCTGGTTTTCTTGGATATTAAGGTGCTTTTGATAATGCTTGGTGGCCTGGTATTCTGGTCTTTTAAAAAAATCAAAAAATCCCCCAACCCTTTTTTGCCTCTTTTCCAACTTCTTGAAAAAATAGATCGTGACTTTATCTTTTGGTCATTCCTCAAAGCTTTTTAACAAGGGATGTCCTCAGGGTCTGTTTTTGGACCTTTCTCTGGGAAAGTCATTATAAATGATTTTTGGAAAAAAAACTTGGCCTTCTCTTCCTGTGAAACGATTGCTTTTCCGATGACTTACTTCTTTTTTTCCGGGGGAAAATCTTTTCCGATATAAGCAGACAAGCGCAGTTTACTCTTGACTTGCATCAACCGGGCAAAAAAATTATAAATTTAATTTTTTAAAGCTGTCAAGTCAAAAAATTATGATCTTGGAGAGGGGGGAAAACAACGTTCTCCCAACCTCACCCTTAATGGGGTTTTTTTTATTTTGTGAAAAAACAAAAAATCTTGGTATTGTCCTTGACAGTAAATTCTGTTGGGAAAAAACATGTTTTGCATCTTTCGAATAAATGTGAAAAAAAAATTTTTCTAGGGCTTAATAGAGTTTCCCAAAATATCTTGGGGCAAGTCCAATTATCATCCCTCATTTATAAACAAGGCATTGTTCCATTTATTTTTGGTCACAATCTGGGGCCCCCTTGAAGAAAATAATTGTGGCTTTTGAAAAAATTCAACGAAGAATACCCCCGAGTTATTTCTGGGTATCGAACGATATCCCCATGAAGCTGTGTTTGCTATTTCGGGGGTTTTCCCCCTATTGACATCTTTATTATCAGGAATAATGAATGCAAGATTGCAACGAAGAACTGTACCAATAAGGTCTAGATGGTTCCCTGAGGTTTCGAGCTCCTTCATCCTTCTGAACGACCTTGGGTTGATTACCGTAAAATATTGAAAAAAACTTTCCAGTTGTCTGTTTACGAAAGGCAGCAAAATCCAATAAGGTGAAATTCATTTTTATCTTCAAGATTTTTTGAAATTTAAACTTCCAATTTAGAATAAAGAGAGAGTGTAGTGTGTTTCAGGCTGAATTACTTTTCATAGTCAAGCAGTCCTTATCTGGGAACGAAAAACCTTTCATTTTTAATTTGCAGCGATTCTCTGTCATCCTTGTTGCCTTTACTAACATTAATTCCCAAAATAAAACTAATTGTTAAAACGCAAATTTAAACTCAATTTTTTTCGAAGGAAGGGTACAAGTTTTCTTTTTTTTTGTTGGGGGACATAGGGGAAACTATGGCAATGAACGGGTGACTGGCTTGCAAAAAAAGCGACAAAATTTAAAAATTTGATTCCATGAGATTCCCAAAAACACATCATAAAAGTTTTTAAAAAAAAAATTTTTTCCGAGTGGAATAATTGTACCAACTTTCAAATAACGCATCTCACCAAGGAATTTATTCCTTCTATTCGAACTGTTTAAAGGGTAAGCAATTTCAACCTAATTTTTAAAATTAACCAGTTTCTAACTGGGCATGGAAACAAACCTATTTAAAGCGCCAATTTGTCGCCTACTGATCAGTGTTCTTGCTCCAGTGACGCAGTCCAGAATGCCAAGCATCTGATTCTTGCTTGTACTAAATTCGCTTCGGAAAGACGTACACTCATGAATTGCCTACAAAAGAACAATATATATAGTGTGGCCTCCTCCTTTCTCTGCCTTTGTTCAAAGCAAATCATCTTTAACATCGTTTTGTGCATACATTAATTGCATTCATTACTGTATATTATTTAGATTGTAAATTTTGCGTGTTTGTAAACATTTTCTTTACATGAATATATATGTGTGTATATATGTGTGTGTTTATATATATATATGCCTATGTATGTATGTATGTATGCTTTATGTATTTGTATTTTGAAAATTTTTTGTGATCATATTTTCTTATCTTCCTCATTGTATAGTTTTAATTTTGATTATCTCCGTTCACATGTGAGCAATCTTGTATTTTTTTCTGTATTTGTTGTATCTGTATTCACTTTTTTCCCCTCTTTTGGTTCCCATTTGTGAATATTTCCTTCTATATGTAATTTCCTTATCACTATTGTTTGAGTATTGACTTACGTTTGTAAGCCTTGTGTTATACTTGTCGGCACACAAGGAGTCTACCTAGAGTCTCAAAAAAACCCACTCCGGATGACAACTTTTGAATATTAGGAAAGAGCGACATGAAATAGAGTTGAATTATATGTAAATAATCCATGTATTGGTGAATTTCCGTCGAAAGGCTGTTCTTACCCCCATAATAATTCGATGGTTCTTTTGACATTTCGAATCATATTATGAGGGCTCGTCCTTCCGTCTACCTATACCTGTGAGTCGAGCCGTTGAATATGTGATTTGCAGTCGGTGGGTGGCGAAAATACAATCGACTGCGTTTTCATCTCATCGGCCGTTTGTCTATCGGAAGGGGTCAATGAAATAAAAATCGAATCCTTCCTGATTTAAAGGATCCAGCCAACAAGGGAAATAAAGTCTTCTAGGTGATAATCACTTGAGAATGTACGCCCTCCGTTTCGATAAAAATTGTTATAAGATAATTTATTCTGCTCAGTTAACTTTATTTTAGGAGGAAACAATACACGGCTAATTCGATTTATTTTTTATTCACTCAAATATTGGTGTTTGTAAACAATATTCGTATGTATAGACACTTATTTTTGCTCTCAAAACCTCATTATAACTAAATTTCATTCTCCGTTTCATTTAAGTCTGGTGGTCGCGGTAGCTTAGGGGTCATGGTCATGTATTCGTGGCCGGTGTGTCATGAGTTTCTGGCAAGTGCCACTTATTAGCCACCATGTAGAATAGCTGTTGCACGTGAAATCTCTCGGAACTGAAACTTCTCTTGCAGGCGTGGTGGTGGGAAGAGGGTTGCCGACTCAGATGCGGTCCTCGTCACGAATGCGTGTCGAAAATACAAGATCCATCGCAAAAAGCCCACTTGGTGGTCCTTCTAAGGGCGATTCTCTTAAAAATCAAAGCAAATCCAAACGTGAATAATTTTCTGTATTAAAGAAAATTTATTTTAGATTTTGATTGTCTTTTTACGCACGTACCATTAAAAAAAAGACTCACTTTTTAGAGCTAACTGAAGAGAGAAAATGTATGAAACGTTTTTAATATATTTAAAGCAATAATATACAGAAGGAATTCTCGTTTTAGGTTTTAGTTTCAAAAGAAAGTAAAAATTTGGATTTCGATTGCAGTACAACGTAGAAATGAAGCGAATTAATATGAAAATATAATTATAAACTGCTATTCATGTAAAGTGATGTAATTTGTCATTTGTTATTTCTCTTTATATTAAATAAGTATTTACGGATAGAAAAAAAGAGGTAAAAGCTTTCTTTTTAAAAATTAGCAACATGGCCCTTCCTCGAAATGAAATTTTGAATCAAAAGTGCATACTCTTTCTGATAAAAAGCCTCATATTTGTGAAATATGTCATATACTTTCCCTCAAGATGCTGATTTTGAGAGCACATAGGGTTTTTCATACCAACAAAAAGCTCCAAACTTGCGAAATTTGCAACAAGACTTTCTCTCAAGCTTCTCTTTTAAGAAGACATCTGCTTATTCATACCAAGGAGAAGCCTCATGTTTGTAAACTATGCAACAAAGCTTTTTCACGAAATGAAAAATTTAAAAAAGAACATCTGCGTGTTCATAAAAAGGGAAAAAGCCTCAAAAAGTTGTGAAATTTGAACCCTTTCTCCACAGGTGTCATTTAAAACAACATCTGGTGTTCATACCAAGGAAAAGCCTCACAGTTGTGAAATATGCAACAAATTTTTCCCACAGAGGTGTAATTTAAAACAACATCTGGGGTTTTCATACCAAGGAAAAGTTTCACGGTTTTGAAATATAAAACAAAAATTTCTCACTGGGGGTGTATTTTAAAAAAGAACATTTGCGTGTTCATCCCAAAAAAAAAACCCCACGGTTGTGAAAATATGCAACAAATCTTTCTCACATAGTAGTGTTTTTAAAAAAGACATTTGCGCATTCATACCAAAAAAAAAGGGCCTCATGTTTGTAAAGGGGTGGAAAGCTTTCCTTTTGACAATGGGGGAAAAAAAAACATTTAGTATTCATTTAACCAAAGTTTAAATTTTTTTAGGATATTCTGATCTAACATCTTTTAAAGCCGGGAAAATTTATTAAAACTGTTCGCCCCTTTTTTAAAAATCGAGAATGATATTTTTGGGAAATTTTTTAGAGGGTTCTTCTTAACATAAATTTTTCATTTTCCCCATATTCAGAAGTTAAAGCGGGTATCGGGTTTAAAGCAGACAAATATATTATAATTGAATACCATTTAATTAGTCATAATTTAAAATCAAGGACTTAATCCTAGAACATAAGACTTATATACACTTCACATTTAGACTTAGAATTTTATTATTTCACATTTTTTTTATTCTCATGTTAACCTAACGTTTTTTAATCCGAATGTATTATTTTTTGAAAAAAATAAATTTTTTTTTTACGGGAAAGGAAATTTCTTGAAAAATTTTAAGATCGAGCTTTTTGTCGCACGTTCTTTTTAATACATTAAAATTTTTTTTGTTTTTTTACAGTAATTTTTTTGGGATATTTTTGTAAATATTAAAAATAATGTTTTTTTCCCGATTTGGGTACATTCCATTCAAAACGACATAGGGATTTTTTTACTTTTAATATTTTTATTCGTTTTCAAAAAATTCAGGTGAGGGGAAAAGGTTTGAAATTCTTTTAATTTACATGTATGTATTTAAATTGAAATATTTTAAAAATATTAAATTTTTTTTTTTGTTACATGAAAAAAATAAAAAAAGAAGAGTAATATAGGGCTAAACCTAAATAAAAATTAAATGTAAATTTATGTTACGAGCTTGAAACCCCAATTTAATTTTTTAAATAAGGATATATATTTGACAAATACAAATAAAAAAATATAAATTTTTTTTCATTTTTTAAAAAATCTGTTTTAAATGTAAACCATTTGGGATTTCTTGGAAATTTAGAGTGTGATTTTAATGTTAAACTTAAAGATTTTTTTTAAAAATGTAAAAATTTTTTAGGTTTTTTGCTGCGAAAAAAACCTTATCTTTTCGGTGTGCTTTAATAAAGAACAAGATGTTAAATTTTTTTTAAAAAAATTATAACGGATTTTTTTCCCCTTTTTTAAAAAACTTTTTCAAAAATATAATGTTTTTAAAGAAGAATTACGGTATTAATTTTTTCGGGGTATTCTGACTGAGAAAAAATTTTTTAAAAAAAAAGGAAAATAAAAAACGGGTTAATTTACTTTTTTTTAAAATAATTTTTCTAAAAAAGAAGAAGGGACATTTTTTTTTATTTGGGAAGTTTTCAAATTCTGTGTTCGAAAATATGTAAGGACTTGTTTTTCGGAAATTCGCTTTTTAAGTTAAAAAAATTAAATTTAGGTGATAAATTTTAATTTTTTTTAAGTAAACCCGATTTTTTTTTCGTAAAAAGTAAAAAAACGCATTATTAATGCAATAAATATAATATTTATCGCTAACTCTCTAAAATGGAAAAACGCAAAAATTTCTTTTTTGGTTTTTTTTTCCCTTTGGGAAAAATTTTTAAAAAAAGAAATTTTTTTTCCATGAAAACAAAAAATTAATGTATCTGTATTTAGAAAAAATTGGGGGACATTAAAAGTTTCGAGAAAAAATTTTTTTTTTTTAGATGGAAAAATTTTATAATTTAAATTTTTTTTCTTTTAGAATCCAAGAAGTTGTGTGTGTGTGTGGCTTGGGTAATTTGATATATATTCTCAATAACGACTACGAATAACTAGCATTATTACTATATAAAAAATGGAATTAAAGAAATTTATATAAAAAAAAACGGGTTATCTATTTTAAAAAAGATAAATAGGTTTAAACATTAAGAAATTCCGATTTACTCTTTAAAAAACTTTTTCATAAAAAAATAGTTTTAAAAAGGGTTTTTTTAAAAAACATATTGAATTTAACCATAACTTTTTCCTTAGAAAATTTTTTTTCCCGAAATTTATTTATTTAAATTTTTAAAATACTTTAAAAGAAAAGATGCTCTGATTGGGACAATTCTGATATACTTTTAAATTTTTTTTATACCCATTTAAAATATAAAAATCATTTACTTTTGGTTCCTTTTTAAACTGCGTATTAGAAACTGAATAAATCTGAGCGACTGGGCCATAAACAAAAAGCCCTTTTTGAATGTGTTTTTCAAAAAATGTATTTTAAAATTTATTTTTTCCCGAAAAACTGGGTTTTTGATATTTTTAAAAAATACATTAAAAAAAAATGAGTCTCTCTTCATAATGGTTTATCTGTTCCCAATAAAAGTTTATTTCAAAATGTTGTGCACCCTCATATCCTTTCCCAACCCCTAAAAGTCGGTTGCAACTGGCAGAATTTATACAAAAATTCCATTTTTGTGTTTTTGCTCAAATTTTTATTTTCCCCGGGTGAACCATATCTTTTACGTTCTTTTCTCTCAAATATAAGCCCCTTAGCCGAAAACAGAATAAATTCCTTAGACACAACATTCTATCTTTTTTTAAAACACTTTTTCGGAATACCAATATTTTACACCTTGGGAGCCATTTTACAAAATTTTGGATTGATTTACACAAAGGAAAAAAGGCTTACAAAAAACCCTAAAAAAAGAGTGAAAAACTCGCCTTGAATTTTTAAAATTCAGAAAAAACGGGGCGAAATGGGGAAAAAAATATTTGTAAAAAAGTCTCGAATAGTATACAATCCCGAGGGTTACGCGATGAAAAAAAAAGATGCGAAAACCCTTTTTTAGAAAATAGGGTCTTTAAAAAGTTTCACGGGGTGGAGGGGCCCTGAAAAACAAAAGGGAAAAACTTTGGGGTTATCGAAGTCGCTCTGACGTTTTTTAGAAAAAATAATTTAGCAAAAGGGATTTATCCCAAACCCAAAAAAAATTTTGTTTTTTTTTTGGGGGTTACACCTATTAATTACAGTATTTCTTGAAGTTATTAAAAAGGGTTTTGGGTTGTTTTATTAAACCAAATTCTGGTTTGTAAGGGGGGAGATTACATTTTGTCCTATTCGAAGGTTTTTGGGTTCGGACTTCTTTCCCGATTTTCAAGGATCTCGGGGTCGTAGCAGTCGGCCTTTTATCCCCAAAAAATTCAACCTGATCGAATCGATGTTAAAATCTAAATTTAGGATAACCAGCTCCCAAAATTTTAAAATTGCAAAGGGGTTTTTGTTTCACCAAATTCAAGGGATTTTTTTTCAAAAGCCATAAACATTTTAATACTATTAGTAACAATGCATTTAAGTGAAAAATATTTTTTAACATTGGGGCTTCCAAAAGAAAGTAAAAAAAAAAAAATATCAAACTCAGAAATGTAATGCGACTTCAAAATAATCTCAATAGCCGAGACTTTTAAATTTTTTGTGCAAAAAAGCGATCACATTCCTAATTGCTAAATAAAATGCATGGGTATGGACACTTGGGTCCCAAATTAATGTTATTAATGAGTAAATGATATTAAAATTAGATTTAAAAATTTTATTAATAAATAAACCCAATAAAAACTTTTTAAAGGGAAAAAAAAAATTTCATTTTTCAAGTTACCCCCCCCTTTTGGAGTGAACATTGAGCCTAGCGATTTTTTAAATTTTGTAAAACCTTTTTCGTAGAAAAAAATTTGTTTTGGGCCCCAGAATAGGCTTCTTTTTTTTTGAGCCAAGCCTCCCTTTTGGGAAAATTTTTTAAGGTTTGCAAAAAGCCTGTGATCCTTGGGGGGGAGACCCGGGCGTAGGGTGGGTGAAAAGGAATTTAAGCGTAATTCATTCAATTCAAGCATTCTTTTTTTGGGGCTTGTGGCACGGATCATTGGTTTTAGTGAAACAACTTTTTTTTTACATTTGAGGACGTTTTTTCCTTTTTTTTTCGTGCACAAGCGGGGGGGGCCCAGGCCGGAACCCCCCCCTAACCATTGATTTTTTTCCCCCCAATTCATTACAATTCTATGTATATAGTACGCAAAATTAACCAAGCATTTGTTTAATAATTAATTTTTTAAATTTAAAGGAATTATTTATTCAATAATTAATTTTTACTGTTTTTTCTCTCGTTTCAACAAAATTAAAGAATATGTTGGGAAGGCTATTGAAGCATATGATACGAGAATGGTGGACTTTTTGATCCTTCCCCCCCAAAAATTCCCCGTTTTGCCACCGGGACAATTATTTGATGAATATATACAAATATTAACTTTAAAATTAAAATAAAAAAAACCTTTTTTCATAATATTTTTTTAAAAAATTTTTTTTACCTCAACAAAAAACGTTGGTGGATAAACCAAAATTTACAAATATTTATTCAAAATATGTAAAAAACTTTTAATTTTTAAAAAACCTCTCTTTTTTCCCAATTTAATTTTTTGCTCTGATTCTGATGACCAAGCTAATCAGATGTAAAACCATAACTAATTTAACAATAAATCAAATTGAGTTTTTTTCTTTTAAAAATTCCCCCACCATCAGGGGGTTTTAAAATTTTTGGGCTCAAAGGCAACAAAGCGGTGATTGGATGAAAATAACATTGGGGGTTTTTTCATTTTGATTGGTTTTTTTTTTTAAGTACTCCCCTATTTGCAAATTTTTAATTCCCCGGGTTCGAATGAAAAAGCTGATTGGACGGAAGTTTCCGATTCATAAAATTAACCCTTTTTTCTTTCCTTTTTTTTTAAAATACCGAATTCTCTTAGACGATCTTACAATTTTATTGTTCAGGTTCAAAACAAAATTCCCCGGGAAAATGTAAGCCACAAATTTTTAACCCAAAATTGTCATAAACCAAATTTTTTTTTTAATGCAAAAAATTTTTTTACAGAATTAATTAAAAGTTATTTGGGCTGTTCTATTGAGGGGAAAGTGCTGATTGGAGATATAGGGGGGCAAAATTGAACCAATCTTAAAACTTAGTTTGGGCTTTCAAACTTTTGGACCACCTTTCTTTTTTGAGGTGTTTTTTTAATTTATTTTTACAGATTTTTTTAAAGAATGGGTGTTCGTCATAACCTTTTTCTTCATGTTTTTTTTCACGTGAAGTTACTTGCATCATGAATCATTTTCATTGTATTTGAAATACAAACGGGAAAAATATATAGATTCATTATAAAACCTTTTTTATTTTTTAAAAAAACTAGAATTTTACAAATATCTTTAAAACCCATGTTACTATTAAACAAGCTGCAAAAAGATAAATAAATAGATCACATATAATACTGAAAGTATGCATGCATTTCTTTATTTTCTTTACATTTTTCATATTGATTTTGGTAAAATAATAGTATGCTAAATTGCCATAAATTTAACAAAAACAAAAATCATTAAAGGAAAACATAAAAAAAAAAGTAATTATTGAAAAGTACGATAGACTCAGTATTGCAATGGCAAATTTCCCCGATCTTAAAGATTGTAAAAAATTAAGAACAAATTTTAGATCAACCTTTTTTCCCTTTTTTTTGACAGTACCCTTGGGGTATAAAAAAAAAAAGGAAAAAAATTCGGTAAGATTCCAAAAAAAATACTAAATTTATTCGGAAGGGAATCATTTAAAAAAAAATTAACTAATACAAAAAAAAAAAAGTTTAAAAAAACTGAAATGTCACCTTAGGCTTAAAAAACCGTGCCCATTCGGGAAACATACAGTTCAAAACCCTCAAGATTCGAAAATTTCCTGGGGTGCGAAAATCGTATTCACATGTCTTTATGTTTGTGTGACATGTAAAAATAATTTTTGATTGTCAATTTGGCCTTGGTAGTCCCCCCGTAAAATTATCTAACTGCAAAAAATTTGCATCTAACTTAAATTTTAATTGAAAAAATTTTCCAGCGTCCACACAGAATTTTTTATTTTCAGTTGGTGCCTCCATATCCTTTTGGGACTTGCCATGTTTTAAAAGGCTAATTCGCTACATTGCATTCCTATTGGGGGAAAAATACTTATTAAAAATAAATCTATTTATAATTCCGAAAATTAAATATCTGATTAAAACAAAGTATTTTCAACAATACAAAAAAAGTAGTTCACAGTCCCCTTTTATGACTGCAAACTTCGTTCAAAAGTAGAATTCCGAAAGTATATTAACTCATGTAAGTAAATAGAGAGAGAAATAGCTAGAAATATGAAAACTTTAATCAGAAAATGAAGAAGTTACAATGTTGAAAATGTAATACCATATCCAGAAATAATTTTATAAAGATAATCTATACATTTGATCGAAAATACTAGTAAATCTAAGAAATTTTTATAATGCAAAAAGTATAATGTTGTTTAGAATAGTTTTAGATCAAATATTTTTCCTTTCTTTGACAGTACCACTGGGCTACAAGAGAAAAAAAATAGTTTGAGTATAAGATTCCAATAAAGTACTAAAGTTACTTAGCATGACATTAGAAGAATAGTTTTAAAAGTGCAGTTACCAATCCCCAAGATACGAAGCATTATAATACCGAAATTGGCTCTTTAGGTGTATAGAAAGCTCGCCCATTTTGTAAACCTTGGGGTGCTGGTTCGACTCCGGCAGAAGTCAGTATATTTCCTTTAAGCAAAAACCGTAGGCATCCATGATATATAATTATGTAGCATGTAAAATACTCCCTAGGTACCCATTTGGCTCTGGTAGTCTAAGCAAAATTAAATCACTGCAATATTTAGCGTCCAACAAGAGCTTGTATTAAAAAAAAGAATTCAGCGTCCACGAATTGGGTAAGGAGGTCACCACTAGATGGTGCCACCATGAAATACACTGGTGTGCAAAACTTAAGCAACAATGTAAAAATTTAGCAGATAGCCATAAAATTGCTGAAAAGGAGGTCTAGAGATCAGTAAAGGGAACACGTAAGTCAGTAGAAACGTCATGCGTATGCAAATATTAGGAACAAAACGTCAGAAGCGATGTGAGCGTACGCAAAACGCGTGATGTCGGCGCGCGCTGCTCAACAGTAGAATGAAATGAAGGACGGAGACGCAATTCACCATATTCTCTGCAAGTGCCAGTGAGTCAGTTCGTTAAATATGGCTAGAAGAAATCATCTGGATGACTTCACACGCGGAAGAATGATCGGAAAGCTGGAGGAGGGGCGTGCTGTCACCAGTGTAGCTGCAGAGTTCGGAATCAACAAAAGTGTCATTTCGCGCGCTTGGAAAGCGTTCCAAACCGCAGGTACAGCTGTTAGAAAGTTTGGTGTGGCCGCACGAGGACGACAACTGCAGGGGATGACAGGTATATCATCCTGCAGGCGAAAAAAGTTCGACAGCAGACAGCAAGCGCCATTGCTCAGAAACTCTGTACAGCAACAGGTCGACAAGTGTAGCGGTTTACTGTGGCCAGACGCCTTCACAAAGAGGGCCTGTTCACCCGCCGTCCTGAACGCTGCCTCCCGTTGAAAGATGGCCACCGAAGCCACCGTTTACATGGGACAGAGAGCACAAAAACTGGACAACTGATCAATGGAGTCGTGTTCTCTTTACGGATGAGAGTCGGTTCAGTACCAGAAGCGATTCTCAACGCGTTTTGATTTGGAGAGAGATCGGGACCCGGTTTTATCCCAGTAACATCAAGGAAAGACATCGTTACGGTGGTCCTGGAGTTCTTGTCTGGGTTGGCATTATGCTGAACGGCGGAACTGAGCTTCCCATTTTCGACAGAGGGTCTGTAACCTCGGATCGCTATTGTGAGGAGGTACTTCTTAACCATCTGCATCTTTTCCGAGGTGCCATTGGCCCAGACTTCATCTTTATGGATGACAATGCACTGCCACATCGCATTCTTGCTTTTGAGGAGCTACTGGAAAGTGAAGATATCACTCGAATGGATTGGCCAGCGTGCTCCCCAGATTTAAATCCCATCGAACATGTGTGGGATGCTTTGGGGAGACGTATTGCCACACGCTCACATCATCCGGAGTGCAACCAACAACTCAAACAGATGTTGATTGAGGAATGGGCACTCCTACCTCAAGAAATGTTGCACCAGCTGGTTCTGAGTATGCGGAGACGGTGCAAAGCAACCATTGTAGTAAGGGGAGGGCATATACCATATTAAGAAACATCTGCTTGTTGTTCTTCCTGTTGGATAGACAATCATGAGTCACGATACTATGCGTTCAATAAAGCTTGTTTTTGTTTGATTCCATACCGTATGCGTTGTATTCCTTTTTCAGCGTCGATGCTTTCGTCATCCTTTACGTACATAATACTCTCCCTCATTTCAGAATTTCATGTCTCTCAGATGATTTTTCGGGAAGTTATGGCAATAAAACCACCTGTTGCTTAAGTTTTGCACACCAGTGTAGCTGTACCCTTTGGGGACTCGACATGTCTTAAGGCTGTCTTAGGTTAATGTTAAAGACTGGGACCCGAATTCGGAACATTTTTTCAAATATAAAAGAAATGAAAAATTAAGAGGATATTCTGCATTCACTATTATATAAAGAGTAGCATTTTTATCAAACTTCCCATTTTCAACCGAGTTTTTTTTTTTTTGTATAAAATGTGTCTGGTTTTTTCTACTAAATCGTATTGTTAAATTGGCTATTTCTTCAAGTATTTATTAAAACGAAAAATAAAGTATTCGTGGAATATTTTTAAATTTTTAAAAACACTATATTGTTAAAAAATATATGAGCTATAATATTGCAAATTTTTATGGAAATTGAGGCATTTTTCTGTCTGAAAATGGGCTTCGCGTTTAGGTCAAGCTCTCGTGCTTTTACCGAAGAAATCCTTAAAAAGCTAATTTGCTTATTTACATCCCCATTGGGGAAAAACTACCTAGTAAAAATAAATTTATTTAAAATTCAGAAAATTAAATATGTATGTAAAACAGAATATTTTCGCAAGATAAAAAGAATATCAGCCGCTCTTTATGACTGCACACGTCGTTCAAAAGTAGAATTCTAAAAGTACATTAAAGCACGCACATAAAAAGATAGATAAAATAGCTAGAAGTATGAAAACTTTTATCAGAGATAAAGAAGTTACTATGCGAAAATTGAAAGACCGCGTCGAAATATACTTTTATAAAAGTATCCTATACATTTGATCAAAAATACTAGTAAATCCAAAACATTTTTATAAAGTAAAAAGTAACGCTGATGAAATTATTCTAAATTATGCTTAAGTTTTTAATTCTCCTAATTCTTAAATATGTTTACCTATTTTCCTTTAAATTCTTCTACATTAAAACATGTACATTTTCAGGGCATTATTTCTTACTCATTTGAAGTTCGTTTTCTCTCACTCTCTTTCATTTTCATGAAATGGTTTAGTTTAAGTAACACTTGCTCACAAACCTACCCTTACTAACAAAGATTTTAAACTATTTAAAGTAATATAATTGAGTGTTGATAAATTTCTTTCGCAAGTCTTTCATATTTTGATATCAGCGTCTGGCACTGGACTGACATTCTTCGTCTATTTTAATTTCCATAAATATTACAGGTATTTATATCTAGTTCTATAAAAGTAATACGATGCAAGAGATCCATATATAATAATGGATTCAAAATAAAAGAAGAATAATTGATTGAAAACAATTCAAGATAAATGCTAAAAAGCATGGTACTTCGTCAGTTTTTAAGAGAGTGGCAACAGAGTCGTCTTTGTCTCCTGCATGGAGAGGGTTTGTAGTACGCTGAATATGCAGATGCTGAAAATTCTCGGCGTACTGCGTAATTTTGGGAGACTAAAAACCATTAAATATAGTACTCGTTACTTGACCATGGTTCAAAATGACGAGGTTCGTCGCCAAAAGCCCTCGTGTAGCTGAACAGTGCTACGTTATATAATACTCACTCACTTACTCACTCTCTTCAAACCACCCCCATCCCCTCTGTTTCCTTTGGTTGAACGTCCCAGCTATTCCTCTGGATGAGAGGATAGTCATCCTCTAAAGCAACGTGATGGCAATTAGCAACATACAACGTATATTGAACCACGGTCAAGTGACGAGGAAAACACTTGAGCCAGCAACCTACTTTCCTAACTTCTACGCAACGCCACCGTGAGGTCTTTAAGACACGACGGTTTTAATAGTACGAGAGCTAGCAACGTTAGAAAAACAAGAATTTTAGAAAAGTTGATTCTTTAATATATCTTTCTCTGTGCCCTTACGAACAGCGTGCGGGCTACCTGGCTGCCGGTAAAGTTGCGTTTATCAATGCGCATCATACCTTTACAGGTAAAAATATTGATTTTTAAATAATTTTAGGAAGAAATATTTCTTTTTCACTAAATTCGAAACGTTATTAACAACATGAATTTATTAATGCCAGACATTTTTGTTGTTGAATATAATGTGCCAGATGCCATTTTGTATTTTAAAATAATTAATTTCGAACCATTTTAGAATATCTGTAATTTTAATATTATTTTATTTATACATAAATAAGTACAAATTTAATTTGTCAGACATTAATTCGGTGGTTTACTTAATACCCAGGCTGATTTATGGGTGTAGTATACCGTACTATTATGCCTGTCGTTAGAGAGATACAGTGGCAAAGTAGATACGCATTAGGAGACAGGATTACGTTACACTATTTAAAGTATTCGGAAATTTTTTTTTTTAATGTCTTTGACGATGAGTATAATAAAAAATTAATATTTTAATTCTTATTAAAATAATAATAATTAGTTGATTAGCCTTAGCCCGCAAAAGGCTGCTGAGGTTATGATGAAGAAGAAAAGATAAATTACAAACTGCTCAATATGTGACCATACCAAGTTTGATTCAGTGAAATTACAATATGCACACAATGCATTGCCTCTAACATAAAAAATATTTCAAGTAATGCATACAAATTATCCAATTTTTAACTAAAACACATCGTATTTTAATAAAAAAAATTATACTCACAGGAACTTTCTCATTCCTATTCATTATATTAATACGGATATTCAGTATGTGGCCAAAATGTATGGAGTACGTCTTCAGTTACGCCTCAGTGATAGAATGAATAAGATTACCGACAAATAATTTGCAACATTCCTTGCTAGACTTTCGGTGTTTGATGCTTTCTCTGTTGTCTTCTTCACCATGTCTAGAGTAAGGATAGATGTAGAAGGTACTGGGTCCATCTTGATCGAAGGCAGGAACACCCTGACAGAAAGACAGTTTTGAGTTATTGATCATCAAGTGAAATATTGATGATGCTTTATTCTTTCTAAATATTATAAGGCCTTCAATTCTTTTAAAATTTACTATAAATTAGTTTTTAATTTATATACTTCAATGTGGTTTATATTTCTGCTTTCCTAAATAAAATAAATAAATAAATCACGCCAAGTCAAGCTTTGCATGATTAAACTACAAATATTTGATTTAATTGGATAGTGAATTTTTCATGACTTCAGTTTTTAACTTTATACACGAAAAAATTAAATAGGCTATTTCATTCTGGTATACATCTCAAAATTTCTACAGTGGGTGAGTGAGTGAATATTAACGTCGTACTGTTCAGCTACATGAGGGCTTTTGGCGACGGACCTCGTCATTTTGAAACATGGTCAAGTGACGAGGACAACGCATTAACCGGCACCCCTGAATGAATTAATAATTGAGAAAACTATTAACAGCAAGTGTCATCCACTACAAGTTTAAAAAAATATATCTGAATTAGAATGGATCAATAAAAAGTGTTTTACTAACTATTGAAACTTCAAACATATATATATATATATATATATATATATACATATATATAAATAAATATATGATATATATATATATATATATATTATATATATATATATATATAAGGAGAATGTGAACTATAATAGTAGGATGAAAGAGTTGTGCAGCAGGAAATAAAAGTATTTTTGCTACATATTTAAATAAAAATTTTAAATTTGTCCCTGCAAAGCTCTGCTTAATACCGCAATATCAGAGGTATAATTTATGTGACCATCATTTTCGCACGAAATATATATTTCACATGAGAATAAAAGGTCAAATTATAAATGAAGAATAAAAAGCGGAAAAGCATAGCACACTTAGCATTGGTGAAATAAAGAACGAATGGTATCGCCCTCTAGTAGCAGCGAGAAGCAACAAAGGTTTGACAACAGAAAAATTAGATTTAAGAATCGCAAGCAGATTCTGAAAATTTCCCAAAGGCTAATAAATTTCACTGTAGAAAAATTTGATTTAGGAGAGCTCTGACTCTATTTTCAGCGGAAGCAACTACCAGGTCGTAATTTGGGGAATTTCGTAAAATAATGTTTGTGAGATTACTTTTTAATGAAAGGATTTCGGTGCGGGTGTCCCGAAGAGAATTTTGAGAAATTAATGAAATTCTAAAAAAGCAATTACTGCGTGTAGTGAAATTGATTATGCTACAATTTTTTATATTTACGCTTTATATCGGATAAGTTTTCTTCGGTTTAAATATAGCTTGACAGTAGTTTTGTTGTCTCGAAACCTTTATTTTATTAAAATTGAACTAATTATTACATATAATTACAATTTTTTTTGCTAAATTTGGAATTACTCTGAGGTGTAGTTTGATTTGTTAATTTTTTTAGTTTGCCGCATTATTAAGCAAACAAAAAAACACTTAATTAGTTAACTTTTCTGTATACACAGAATTTTTTTATTCTGCTAGGAAAGCGAACACCGAGGCACAGTAGGTTCCGAATTCACAATCTACTATAAAGAATGAATTTATAATAAGCTAATCTAACACTGTTTTATTATTGATTCAAATCTGTGTATTTAATAGTGACATATATTGTTACAAAAAGAAGCGAGGTCTTCGCGCATGGGATCACGACCACGTGAAGACATCGGGGTGATCCACGCATGCCAGGATAGCAAAAATCAAACCCCAGGTGAAGTCTGGAGCCCTGAATCGGAATATATATGAAATCGCTTTTAGAAAATATCTGTAAATTTGCTGGATATAACAGGATACAGCCGGAATTTCGCTTGTTTGGGCGGACCCGTGAGGGCTGGCCCGCCGAAATGGGTTCCCTCAGTTTTTAAATGATTGTTCTGAAAATGTCCTATTATCCTATGTTCTAAAAGTGGAATCAAAAGGACAAGACATTCGTTGTCACAGTTTATTATATCTTGATGATATAGATGCTGTCAGTAAGTGAGTGAATATTAACGCGTGTCGCACTGTTCAGCTACACGAAGGCTTTTGGCAACGGACCTCAGAAATTTGAACCATGGTCAAGGACGAAGATAACACCTGAACTGGTATTCCTTCTCCTAACTTCCACGCCAAACGAACGGGAGGACGTTTAAGATTCCACAGATTTAACGTGTTTCGGCCCTTTGCAAGACGGGTCTTTAGCGGTTCAAGGCTCGAACTCATGAGACACCAGCCACGAATCCGTTACCTTGACCCCTTGGCTACTACGGTTACCAGATATTTTTCGACAATTTGGGAAGAGATGGCAGTTAGAACTTTTAAGCCATACTTGTGAACCTTATAAATTAAATGTGTTCTTTCTACGCTTGTGTCCTCGTCATTTGAGGAATTTAAATGATTGTTATGCGCCCACATTTATAATGAATGACTGATTTTCAATTAAATTCCTCGTCTCTTGAAACAATCTATTTCTTTGCAGAAATATCTCGGAAAAGAAATCTATAAAACACAAGCAAATGTAAACTTTATGATGTGATGTTGAAGAACTGAATACATTCAGACGACTGTTTTGCAGCAAAACACTTATTTTTCAAATATTAGTTTACATATATTTATTGACTATATAATGGCGCTTCAAAAAACTACATATCGTGCGTAGTCCATATAAATTTTTTATTCCAATACAATGTTCTACGAAAATATTAATGTTTCCTCGAAGTATAATGCTTGTTAAAGTTAAATGATTCGAAATATTATTATTATATAAAACTTACAGGATAATGTTTTTTTTTCAGCTATTGCCCTCCACAGCATTATATTAACCAAGCATATCTGTAAAAAATTTTTAATGTAACATATTTTTAAAACGAATTAAAAAGTAAAAAATCATCTGTCTTTCCTTTTTTATTTCCTTCTTTTTTCACATTTTCATCCACTTCTGAGCTATGGTACAAATTTCAAATCTCTAGCTCATCGGCAAGTTAGTTTAAAATCAATTACAAAATTCCACCCGGACAGACATACAAGAAATCGAATTAATAAAAACATGGTAAAAGTATTTTGGCTAAGAGTTGCTTTGAACAACACGTTAATAAACTTTCAAAATGATGGAAAAAAAAAACGCCAGACGATTAAAAAATATAAATAAATAAATTAAAATGAAGACTAAGTTTCGAAAACTTGGACGCATGGGAGAAGACGAAATATATCGGAGAAAAAGAAAATAACAGAATTGGCGCTAAACACTCTACACTGTAGCGAAAAAAATTATTAGCAGAGGTCGTATATGTTTATCACAGGGAGAGAGAGATCGAAAGTTTAGCCCTTTTAGCTTACATTCCTATTGCCGACCTCCCCTCTGCTACTGCTGAAGAGGGAAATAATTACCAACCACTAAGATAAAAACCTCAACACAAATGGAATGGACACAAAGTGCCATCTAGTGGTCAATAAAAAATATTCGTGTAAAATGCACTGGCAGCTGATAACGTACAGCGTTAGTCGCTGGTTGATTGACAGGCGAGAGAGAAATTTCGCTTCATCCTCTCAAGATCGGCGATTTTTCTCTCCAAGTTGGGAGCGAGCTTCGTGGAAGAGTGACGTCATTTTCTCCTAACGCAAACCCTTCGGTTGAAATTTCTGCGCCGGCCGTGTGCATTGGATAATATGAGGAAAATAAATAGCTTAAAATCTATTCTTTAAAAGTGGAATTGAATTTTATATCCGCATACGATGTCTTTTTATTTTCTAGGATTCTCTAAAGATTGGATTTTAAATAACCGCTTGTTTCAATGAAGAATCATGCATCTAGAGCAGGGGTACTCAATCTTTTTTTCTGATGGGCTGCATACATATGTCAGCCATATCACGCGGGCTGCACACATATCTTAGCTATTTCACACGGAACGCAACATGTTTTAAACGTGGGGGGGGGAGGGAGAAATGCTTTAAGATCAAGATAACAGTAAAAATTTAAAATGTGGAAAATGGATCAAAATATTATAATTCCTGTTTTGCTTCTTTTAATTATTATTTTTTATACTTTATTTATGTATAACATCTTTCCTCTCGATTGCTGAATTTTGTCGGAGTGATTTCGTTAAAAGGGATGGAAATTTGTAACAGGAAATGACGTAAGTGCGCGCTATTTGATTTGACCAATGAGAACGGACAGCCATCGCATCGGGGAAAATGTCTAGTGGTTTTTTTATTTTGTTAAAGAAAAAAAAAGATTTCAAAAGATTCGAATTCTAAAACTGGATTTCGTTTACTTACTCTACTTCGCAAATATCAGCAAGTCTTATTTAGGATAAACTTAGATCCTTACTTTCAATTGTCAAAGTCTCTGGGCTCGTTGTGTAGGAAATCTGAGGTTATATTTATCTGTCTAAACTATATTAATAATTATATTTACTGTTAAGCATCTGACAAAGTTCAACATTCTTAAGAAAATACGTGTAAGTAATATTGAATTATTCGAATAAATATTTTATAGTGCGTATCTTTTTCATACTTTGAGGTTAATTCCAGTCGCTGTCAATGTAATATTTTTAATTGTGATTAAAAAAAGTTTTCTCGACTAAAATTATCCTAATTAAAACTCCTAAATAAAATTTTCATTAAAGATATAATTATTCGATAGAAAATTATTCTCAATCATACTCGATTCAAGATCAATTCAATCTCACTCTAAATCATGGGAAGCGAGTGATAGTTTGTTTTTAAAGGAGTAGAACCACAACACACATCTTCGGTATACGGTAAAAATACAAAATAGAGGAAATCATTTAATTTTTTTAACCGTTTGATTTAAAGACATGTATATGGCCACCGAAATCCCTGTTTGTCCATTTTCAAGTCTATTGTATCCACTGTTCCCCAAATTGAACAAGAAAAAATATTTTTGATGAAAAATTGCATTAGTCCCTGTGTTAAATAAATAAAATTTTCATTAAAGATATAAATATTCGATAGAAAATTATTTCCAATCATACTTGATTCCTATTTTCAGATTTAAGTTACTATTGCATATTTACCACGATAACATGTCAGATGTTACACATCCTATGCGACTACTGTAAGGCTCGTTTCTTTTTTTTTATTTTGTCACTAACACTAAATTAAAAGAATTTCAGAAACGCTCCTTCACAATTTTTGCATCAGTAAACGGTTTCATATGGTTATCAATGATGTAACAAACTTATTAGGATGTTTCTGTTCCTGCTGTGACATTACCTCTGACAAAATATTTTGTTGCTGTTGTAAAGAATATTCAATGTGTGTGTGAAGCCTATTTACATCTCTTGAAAGAGATCTTTAAAGGAAGGTGACATTGAATGATTCCTGTTTACTGGCATTTTTAAATGCCACACTTTCGTGACAAACTAAACAACTACTGATCCATGTTTGTTTTTCACTACAAAGCAGTCAACCTCCAAAACATTCGAATATTTTTCGCTTGCAAGGTATGAAGGATTGTTAAAAATTAGTTTCGTCCATAAAATTGCGCTACTCTACTGTTGTATGTTATCACTAACTGTAACCGTTAAAATAGAAAAAAGAATATCAATTCGTTGCAGTACGACTTCGACAGCAAAAAAGCAAAATTAATAGATTTGATTTCTTGTCAAAGAATTTCCCGCAAAATTTTTAATACATTCTTCTTAACTGAATTTTTCAGAACAATGGGTCATGACCGGACCACTAAAAAAGGCTCGGAAGGCCGCAGGCTGAGTATCGCTGATCTATATCCAGTCGTAACGCATGTTCATATAGAAAACAAAAATTCCTCTCTCCTCGTTGAAATTTATTATCCATTTTAAGATTTGCAGCTGAAAGGTCAGATGATCTATATTTGTACTAAGAGAGTGAGTGAATATTAACGTCGCACTGTTCAGCTACACAATTGCTTTCAACGACGGACCTCGTCATTTTGAACCATGGTCAAAGGACGAGGACGACACCTGATCTGGCAACCCGCTCTCATAACTACCGCACCACACCAACGGGAGGGCGTTTAGCTCTCGACAGATTTAACGTGCATCGCTCCCCTACATGGTGGTTCTTTAGTGGTACTGGGACCAAATTCATTACATGCCTGCCATGATCCGATACCTAGACCACTAGGTTACCGCAGCCCCCATAAGCTTCTGGAAAGTACCAAAATAAGTTAATGCTCAGAAGTTACAAATTTTTACTTTAAAGCATGTTTTTCCTCAAAATGTAATATTTTTCAATTTACGTATTTTTTTCAGAAAAACAACGTATTATATAATCCTCAAATTTTCACACACACACACAATGAGCATATTTTTAACATGTTGACACATTTTAATGGAGAGGATTAGATACATCTAGCTAACTTTTTTATAGATAAGGCTTTCTTAAACTAAATTTTAGCGAAAAAGGTTTGATATTTTAAAAAATTCATGATTACTTTAGTTTTAAACAAAAAGACCTACTTATATAGTGCACGTAACATATTTTTCAAGTTTTTTCCATTAGAGAAGTAAGCAGTTTCCGAGAAAAAGGTACAAAAACTTATTCAATTTAACATATGAATGGAATTTTCTTAAATTTTTTTTGAAAATTATATCTTATTTTTTTTTCTATTTTTTGAAAACTATTTTAAAGTCGTTAGAAGAATTATATATATTCTATTTCTTGGGCATATTCTTGATTGACAGAATTTTGAAAAAAGGGCAAAAACAAACATGTTGATTTACTATCTTTTACAGATAACCTTTAAATAAAAGCATGGAACATCATTATATTTAGGAATTTTACAAATACTGTGTTTAGGAAATACTTTACAATTTGCTCTTTTTATGAATACGTTTTAAGTAGAAATTTAGATTTAGGTAATGGATGCATTATTCTTTTTTAGGTGAACTGGAACATTCCATTTCTTTTCCTATCATGAAATGTGAGATAGGAAAATATGGCATAATAAATGTAATGTATTTAATATTTATCATTTAATTTCTAAAAATAGAAAAACTCACCAAAATTTTCATTTAGATTTATTTTCTCGCACACAAATTCTTGAAAAGAAACGTTTTTCATGAAAACAAAAAATAATATATCTGTATTCAGAAATGTGCTTTGTGACATTAAAAGGTTGAAAAAATAAATTTTTATTTAAGGTGGTAAATTTTAATAGGAAGTTTTTTCTTTTCGAGTCCAAGAATTGTTTGGGTAATGTAACATATATTCTCGATAACGAATACGAATAGCTGTAGCGTTATTACTAAAATGATGTTTGTGCAAAAAATGCAACACCATGAAGGAATAATCAGAAATTAATGAAATTTAATGCACAAACGACTTGTATTAGTACAAATGAATGACGAAATTTTCAAAGAAAAAAAACAATATTAAATGTCCAAAATCAGTATTTGGTGTAGCCACCACGTGCTTTAAAAAAGTGTTGCTGTACGACGTGGCATGGAGTCAAACAGATTTTGAATGTCTGCTTGTGGAAGAGAATTTCAGACTGCTTGTATGCGCAGCAAAAGTTTGTCTTTTGAAGCTGCAGGACGCGGATCACGAGCGAGACACCGACCAACCAAATCCCACACATGCTCAATAGATACATATCCGGTGAATAAGCAGACCAAGAAAGAAGTTGCATGAGTTGGGCTGAACAAAAGTCTCGAACAGTATTTGCATTTTGTGGTCGTGCATTATCCTGTTGAAAGATAGCTGAAGGAATGCCTTGAAGGAAGGGAACGCTTTCGGGCTGTAGCACTTCACGTACTTTCCTGTTGCTATTTAAATTACCCTCAATTCGTAGCAAATTGGATCGTCCATTTTACGAAATCACATCCCAAACCATAACTCCGAGTGTTAGGCCACTATGTCACTCTACAACACTATCTGGAAGGCGCCGTTTTTCTATCATAGCGTCTACCATGAATGCGATCATTACAGTCCCTAAAATTGAAGCGTTATTCATCTGAAAAGACAACTTGGTGTCAATCAGCATGCCAGTCTCTGTGCTCATGAGCTCATTGCAGACGCAGCCGTCGATGGTTTGCCGTGAGGGGGATCCTGTATAAAGGCACCCTTGCATGCAATCCCCGGGGTAGCAGAAGTCGACAAATTGACGAACCCGACATTAGTACACCTGTACTAGTAGACGAACATTCTGCCAACTGGCTGGAGGAAGCTGTACGATCATTCACCGCCTTTCAGAGCAGGCGACGATCGTCAACTTCTATCGTCCACTGCCAGTTTTTCGAGTTGTTCGGTGATCGTCAGTCTACTGCTTCCAAACTCGCATCACTCTGTGGAACTGTTCCACTGCACACGAGCTCCTATTGCATAATAGGAAAATCCTCCTTAACTCGACATCCTTCTCTCTCCTCCTTCTATGCTCCATTCAAACTCCGTAAGTTGTTGGGATTTCACTTTCTTTCGTCATGTGAGGTATACTTAGGTCTCACTAAACTTTCGCCACTAACAAATCATCATGTTTAGAGGGGCATGCCCGGTGGCTCTGAAACTTAAGTATTTGCGTATTTTACGCGATTTTCCTTGTATTTTTTCATTTTCCTTTCTATATAGGGTGTTCGTCTAGTTGTTTTTTTGTTTGTTACTATTTATTCATTAATTAAATATTATTATTCCAAAAACATAGTATAGTAAAAAGAAATCGCATTCTCTTAAATTAGGCCATACCAGAAGGGATTTGAACCCACGGCCTTTCATCTGAAGCCCAACGCGTTATCCATTGTGCTACTGGGACAGAACGAACAATTTTCCTTTTTATAGATGCTGTTGGGGTACTACTTCTGTTTGTTACTATTTATTCCTTTTTTTGTTTAATTTATTAATTAATATTTGAAAAAGGAATTAAAATCAAGTGTCATCCACTATAAGTTTTAAAAATTGTATTTGAACTTAAATGAAAGAATAGAAAGTATTTTATTAACGATTAAAAATTTGAACAACGTATATACATATATAAACATATATAGGGAGAGAGTAGGAATAATATAGAAGGAATTGAAAAAAAAAATATTCTCCCTCTCCACAACCCTAAGCATACAATTTCTTTAATTCATATTTTATACTTTAAACTTGTTAAGGAGATTATTTCAGATTTATTTATGTGTTAAAAGTAAACATGTACTCTTGGAAGACATTTATTTGGAAGAACTGGTTTATTTCTAATACCATACATTTTTGCATTCTTTCCAAACGCTGAGAAAATTCAAAATGGGTTTTTTCATACACGAGTAGATATCATTTGTTCCGTCACAAAATATGTCTGTAGAGTGAATCCCTTTCCACACCTATAAATTTGAAAGCAGAGTGAAATAAATTCCACAGACAAACCTTCTGTCTTGTCAGAAAAAATTCGCTCCCAGAAAACGGATAGTTTTACACATCGGGAGCTATTTTTAACACTTTCCATAATGATCCACCAAAATGAATTGAGGTTTACCCAGAAACTCCAGGATAGAGTAAAAACTCACTCGCAAAGAGCGATTCGATTGCAGGACTAGGTATACCTAAGATAGAGAAAAAAAATATTTCACTAAATAATATTTTTAATCCAGAAAAACTTGAATGTTACACATTCTCCTTAGGGTGGATGCTGATAAGAAATAAGAAAGAAAATTCAATTTAAGGTGTATTCGACCTTGAGAGTAATCCACAAGGGGGTGAGAAAAGCTGGAATTATTGAATCCGCTATCAAAAATCGGAGGCAGCTTAGGTTTTATGAGGTATAGCATCCAGCAATAAGATTATTACGGGATTTGGAGGAATCTCGATTAAGGTTTCAACGCAGTTTGACGTTTGTAAATGTTGAAAGTCTATGCTTATGTTTGGGGATGAGTTTCTGGTTGTGGAAATACTTAACGCGGATTGGAAGAAACGTATTTGTCATAATTGTAATAGCGGTTTTGGTACGAAAATGAAGTTTCGTGTATGTGTATAAATCAAACGCACAATATCACTTGCATTTATTTAACTTTTTATTAACTGAAAATATTAAGAAAATTTTAAATTTGGGCTAATTTAAAAAAAATCAACTTAATGATAAAGTTTATTGGTTTGCTATGAGGGTAAGAGTAACTTGCTTTTTAAAGAAAATTTATTCCAAACTAAGAGAGTGAATTTTTCCTTCCTTCCTTCCTCCGTGGCTCGAAAGCTCAAGGTGGAACTTCGCCTTCTCATGATGCCTTTTCGAGGCCAGACTTCTTCTTGCTTGTGTTCTCCAAATCTTAGTTCTCAAAACCAGGAGACCTTTTTCTAGGTCATCAATACATCTAAGATTCAGCCTGCCCTTTCTTCGTGTGCCAATTGATTGGGCATTGAAGTCTTTTTTAGTGGTGTGGTTTTTGTCCATTCTGATAACGTGACCTGCCCGTTTAATTTGTTGTATTTTGATGAAGTTAACAGTGTCAGATTTTTCATATGTTCATAGAGCTCTAGATTTGATCTTCGCTGCGTTCCATTTTCTGAATTCCTCCAAAAATAAATTTTAAAATCTTCCTTTTCGTAGATACTTACCATGTTCTCATCTGTTCGAGACATGGACCAAGTTTCACATACATAAATTAATACTAATCTTAAAAGACTTTTGCACAATAGAACCATTATTTTCCTTTAGATTAATTTCGATTTCATATATTTTCGTATTCCATTAAGAGAGTGAATTATAAAAGCAAAATGTTCCGAATATGCAGTTTTAAACTTTATACGAGTTTCACAAGTGCATGGGTAAATTTTTATTCCTTTCGTTTTATATAATTTAACTTTCATTTAAAGTATTTTATCCCTTTTATTTTTCAAATTTTATTTTAAATAACGTTTCATGACTTAAAAAATGATTATTTACTGCTATGAAAGATATGTCTGGAAAAGTTAATTTAAAAAGTAAACACGCACACACAATAAATCTAAAATCAGAAGCTGAAAAAAAGGATCCGACGAAAAAGGCTATATACGTTCGTTTAGTGCGTTTCTGTTACAAATATATTTAATGTCTTGATAGGAAAATGGTTGATGAATGTATATTTCCCATTGTCGCAGGGTGATTATTCATTTTTTTTATAAACGATGATAAATGAATTTATTTTGAATACTGAAATGAGTGCTTCCAAAAGAGTTATACTTTTATTAAATCATGTACCTATTTCAAAAGTATACAAATACTTCTCCTCGTCATTTCAATCTTAATGTCGCACACATGATATTTTCTGTAAAGTATCATTAAATGAATATAATCAGCATCCCAGTAGCTCAAAAACAATCTTATTTATGACATTTCATGAGAGCCAATCCTTTCGTATACCAATATCTGTGAGTTGGGCCATTGAATATGTGGTTCGTAGTGGTCTGGGTGGCAAAAATCACTCATCCT